>JALJCO010000363.1:20000-22821 GCA_023101725.1 Atherinomorus stipes | reverse complement strand
ACACCCCTCCACCCACATTCGAACACACATCTCCCATGCACCCTGACCCTGCCCACTCACCCCCATACACTCCCACAAGCAACCATACACACCCCTCTGCACTCATGGCCACTCTCCAGACATACACCCACCCACATACACCAATGGATGGGGACTGCAGGGCCACCAACCCTCCCCCACGCCACAAGCCCTCCCCACCCAGCCCCCCGAACCAGGCGAGGCCAACCTGCACGAGTTTATTAATGCCGGTCAGTCCCACCCAAAGCAGCCGGGCAGGACAGGCACCCGGCGCAGAAAAGACCCGGCCACCCAGCAACCCCCACCCCCAAATACACCCCTACGCACACACACACCTCTGCTTCATCGCCATTTTGTCTCTGCTTCACTGCAGCTTCACCGCTTTGTCTCCGCTTCATCGCCGCTTTGTCTCTGCTTTGTTGCCGCTTCGCCTCTGCGCCCTTGCTGCTTTGTCTCTGCTTTGCTGCCGCTCGTCTCTGCTTCATCTCCGCTTTGTCTCTGCTTTGCTGCCGCTTCGTCTCTGCTTCATTGCTGCTTTGTCTCTGCTTTATCGCCGCTTCTGCCTGTTCACCCGCTTCATCGCCGCTTTGTCGCCCTCTCTCCGCTTCATCGCCCTTCGTCTCCGCTTCATCTCACTTTGTCTCTGCTTTGTCTCGGCTCCCCCCTGCTTCATCGCCGCTTTGTCTCTGCTTTGTTGCCGCTTCGTCTCTGCTTCATTGCTGCCTTGTCTCTGCTTTGTCGCCGCTTCGTCTCCGCTTCATCGCCGCTTCGTCTCTGCTTCATCGCCGCTTTGTCTCTGCTTTGTTGCCGCTTTGTCTCTGCTTCATTGCTGCCTTGTCTCTGCTTTGTCGCCGCTTCGTCTCCGCTTCATCGCCACTTCGTCTCCGCTTCATCTCCGCTTTGTCTCTGCTTCGTCTCTGCTTCATCGCCGCTTTTCCCCCCACCCCCCATGCTTCGTCTCCGCTTATCTCCCTTTGTCTCCGCTCTCCCTTCCCCTTCATCCCCTTTTCTCCTTTCCCCTTCTCCCTTTCATCCCCTCCCCCCCTTCATCTCCCGCTTCGTCTCTGCTTCATTCTCTTTGTCTCTGCTTTGTCGCTACTTCGTCTCTTTTTCGTCGCTGCTTTATTGTTTCATTTCTGTACAAAATATAAACTACAATCGTAGAGCACTTCTACAAAAGCTTGGGGTGGAATTTTTTAATCTGTTGTCATATCTTGACTCATGCTGTAGCAGCTGGAAAAGTCCTGAAAAAGTCCTGGAAAATAACTTCAAGAAGAGTAAGGAGCCTGATGTGTTCACATGTAAATGCCCGTATAGGTGTTGGTGTTTAACAATAAATCAAGATGAGACACAGCACAGATAGAAGTTTCAGACCTGCCTAACTTTCAGGATTGGTTTGATCATGTGGATGTAGACCTGAACCTGGATCAGATCACAGGGAAGCATCATCTCTGCAAAGGTCTGCCCTGTTCAGGGTTCTCGCCGGTTTCAGTAATCAAATTTAAGACCAACACGATGCATTACCAGAAACATTCAAATTATCTCAGAAATTTAAAATCTTTCATTTTTTATTAGATTATTAATTAAACAGGAAAAAAATTCCTTGCATTAAAAACAGATGTTAAAGGTGCCATGACATCAAATTTCACTTTTCTGGGGTTTTGGGTGTATAATATGATCTGTTGTGCACTGATGAGGCCATGTGAATGTCCAGAGTGAGAATCAAAGTTCCTGTTTATGGTCTGTCAGCTTTGTCTCTCTGCTCAGAAACAGTTGAATCAGACAGCAGTTTATCATTCTACGTAGTTCTATCATTCTACGTAGTTCTATCATTCTACGTAGTTCCATCATTCTACGTAGTTCCATCATTCTACGTAGTTCTATCATTCTACATAGTTCCATCATTCTACGTAGTTCTATCATTCTACGTAGTTCTATCATTCTACGTAGTTCCATCATTCTACGTAGTTCCATCATTCTACGTAGTTCCATCATTCTACGTAGTTCCATCATTCTACGTAGTTCCATCATTCTACGTAGTTCTATCATTCTACGTAGTTCCATCATTCTACGTAGTTCCATCATTCTACGTAGTTCCATCATTCTACGTAGTTCTATCATTCTACGTAGTTCTATCATTCTACGTAGTTCTATCATTCTACGTAGTTCCATCATTCTACGTAGTTCCATCATTCTACGTAGTTCTATCATTCTACGTAGTTCTATCATTCTACGTAATTTAATTGCTCCAATAAGAGCACACAATCAAGTAAACAGCGCCCCCCCCTCTCTCTCTCCTAATGGTTTATGCACCGTCCGCTCCCCCCTCCTCCCCTGTCTGATTCAGCTTCGTGTATGGAGCTAGTAGTAACTTCTGTGCAGTCAGGTCTGGGTTTTCAAACAAATGGATTTAAAAGCAAACTTCTGCAGCAACACTGAGGGAGGGGGCCCCGTGTTCAAACCATTTATTTTTTATAGAATATTAATTTTCCCCGGATTTTTTAGAAATGGTGGTATTTCTTTGATGTACTTCTCAGAGTTTCCTCTCATTGATAAAGCTATAAATTACCGGCAGTCTCATCTGTATGTAACTGGTTATGACTGTGCATGTTTATAATGCTGCAAATGCTTTTCTGCCGCTTTTTATGCTTTTATTCTTATGTGGGAACATTGATGGCAGTAATCTGGATGAACGTGATCGTTAACAGTCCTGAGGAGACGGGAACAGCGGGCGGCGCTGTGATTCTGTACATCCACTGATATAATGGTGTTTTCTATCATCTGTACAAAAACAACTACAGGG
>JALJCO010000363.1:0-17500 GCA_023101725.1 Atherinomorus stipes | reverse complement strand
CCAGGACTCAGACCTGAATTTCAGCTTCACA
The DNA here is from genome assembly GCA_023101725.1 of Atherinomorus stipes. Lineage (NCBI taxonomy): Eukaryota > Metazoa > Chordata > Actinopteri > Atheriniformes > Atherinidae > Atherinomorus > Atherinomorus stipes. The sequence continues at coordinate 17,469 of JALJCO010000363.1, read as the reverse complement.
TTAGGACAGTTGTGAAGTCAGCGTGTGAGGACGTATCAGCAACATTCTGGACTAAACTGCAGCTGTCTGAAGGACTATAGGGAGACATGTAAGGACAGGGTTTCAGTAGTTTAGTCTGCTAAAGATAAATGCAGAATTCCTGGTGAGACACCTTTAACTCTAAATGTGTTCTAGAAGTGAAAAAAGCAATGTAATTAATCAGGAATAATTTTTTGACAGCCCTAATATCTATATATATCTATCTATATATATATATATAAAAAAATGTATATATGTAGGGATATTGTGATGTTATGTTTTATGTGTTTTACGTAATCTATGTGGCCAACGCTTCTCAGGAATGAGTAAAAGTAAAAAAATTCAGACTTGTCTAAATCAAATTTAAGACTTTGGATGACAAGCTGGCTATTTTTAAGAACTTTTAAGGCCTTAAATTTAGAGTTTAGAATTTTAGACATTTTTAGACTGTCTAAAGGATAACTTTCTTTTTTTTTCAACTTGGACCTTATTTCTTGGAGTATATTCATGCATTTACTCACTGGTAAAATTTCTGCATCACTGAGTCCTTGGGAAGATATTATGTCGAGTTGCCCTTCTGTATACATCTGGTAAAATGGGAGAGACGGGGCAGCCACTATATAAGACATTATCTGCAGTAAAACTCCTTCATTTCATCAATACTTTAAGTAGAATGAATGAACGAATGAGTACAATTGAGTATGAATGAGTACGCCCCGTCTCTGCCATTATACTGGACGTACGCTGAAGGGCGACTCATTGTAATATCTTCCCAAGAACACGCAGTGATGCAGTAAATGCATGTATAAACTACTAGAAATAAGGTCCAGGTTGAAAAAAGAGAAAGTTATCCTTTAAAGGTGCCATGACGTAAAATTTCCCTTTTCTGGGGTTTTGGGTGTATAATATGATCTGTTGTGCACTGATGAGGCCATCTGAATGTCAGGAGTGTAGGCATGGGAACAGAGAACCGGTTCTCTGTTGTTCCATTCTGTGGAATCGTTCATCTTCCTGCCTAACGATTCCTCTTATCGTTTCCATAAATGTCGGATGCATTTGCGCAATGACGTCAAGTACGCGTCTCGAACATGGCGACGCATCAAACGTATTTCAAAGTTTGGTTGTATTTCATGAAAAAATACGATATAAGTGCGAGTTACACATATGGAACGTTGATGACATCAGAGAGAGGAAATACCTCCAACATTTGGCCACACAGCAGTTAGTTTGTCAGAATATAAAGCCTTTTGTATGTTGCTAAACAACCATGGTGGCGCTCGGTGGGGAGCCTCAGCACATCTTCCGTCTGCAACGTCGCCGGTAACGTAAAACTCCCGTTGACTGTAATAATGTTAGAGATTATTCATAAAGTATTGTGATGTCATATTAACCTTTAGTCTTTAGTTTATTTTGAACATGTTGAAAAGAAAAGCAGCAGCATCTTCTGTGTCAGAGTGTGTACTGCTGTGTACTGCTGTGTACTGCTCTGTAAATTATAACAAAATATCTAACAAATGATAAAAATGATAAAAAAATATTTACACACACATAATTTAAAGTCAACATGTTGAAAAGGAGTAAAAAGAAGTCTAACTTATTTAATCCATTTCCTTTTAAGTCCTAAAAGATCTTGTATCCTTCATCAAAAGGTAAACATGCTGTTTTTTTCTGCACAAAAACTGTTACTGATCTCTGCAGTTGTATTTTATGAGTTATTTTTTTAACTGAAGTCAGCTTTAAGTAGAAGTTAAAGGCAAAATGTTGATGCATGTTTTAAATGAAAGAGTAACTGCAACCAAAGCCATTCATACTAGATTTCATCATTCAATGAGAATTGATAAGGAACTGAATCGAAAAGTGATATCGATAATGGAAGCGGAATCGCTAAATTCTTAATGATTCCCATCCCTACTAGAGTGAGTATCAGAGTTCCTGTTTATGGTCTGTCAGCTTTGTTTCTTTGTTCAGAGACGGTTGAATCAGACAGCAGCTTATCATTCTACGTATCATTCAATTGCTCCAATTAGAGCACACTATCAAACAAACAAACAGACCCCCCGGTCTGGGTTTTCAAACAAATGGATTTAAAAGAAAACTTCTGCAGCAACACTGAGGGAGGGGGCCACAACCTTGTCATTACCTGTAAGTTTATTTATTTTCTAAATGCTGTCTTGTCTGATAAACGTAGCTCACTGTCTGGATTGTTGCTAGCAGTTAGCCTTTAGCAAACTCCGACTGCTAGGGCAGCTTGACCTACTTTCTCTAAATAAGGTTACAGCCAAATAAGGTGTAGCCAATCAAAATGAAGTCAACTTGGTCTCCAGGTAAAGCTGCATATCATTACCGCACCCAACTCTTACTGAGGAAGGGAGGTCTAGCTGCCAAAACAATCCCCCGCTGTAAAAAGTGGCGTTTCTTTCTTTGGAGTATTTACAAATGCAGTAATGCCAACTACATAAACTAGTTTTTACTGCGAGGTCATCTCTCCTTTAAGACCCAACAAGAACCCTGCCTGATAAAGTCAAGCAGAGGAAACTGAGAGAGGTTCCCTCCCTTCTGTTCTCCAAGTTCCCTGCTGAGGGTTTGACAAGGTGAAGTTGTGTAGGCTTTCATCAGAATCCAGATGGGATACCCGTGGTGGCCTTCGCCAGGTTTCTTCTCCACTGCTTACTTTTACAGTCTTGTTTCTGCAGACCTGGATCCTGTCTGGTTTTATCATGAACGCTGCAGCAAACAGCTGCTTGGCAAATATTTGATCTGCTGCTATAAAGAATTTTCCAGGATACGCTCACCAGCTTTATCAGCTCCCCGTTCATGTTGACACAACTATCCAACCAGCCAATCACATGGCAGCAGCAGCTAGTCACGCAGACCACTGGCTGAAGTTCACCTGAGCATCAGAATGAGGAAGAAAAAAATATTTTTTACTTATTTTAAGTGTGGCCAAGATTTATTTTTTTGCTTGTAATAAGCAAAAAAAAATCTGCCAATAGAACACGCAAAATGTTCTCGATAAGATTTCTTGAAATTAGATGCATTTGCCTTAAAACAAGATCTTATATCTCACGTAAATGTTTCTCTTTAGGTCATTTTGTCTTATTTTGAGTGTGATGAGATATTTTAACTAGAAATGCTCTGTAAGAACTGACAGCCCTAGTACAGTTTTTTTAAATTTCTTACACACAAAACCTTTATGTGTCATACTATTTCTAAACTTATTCCCTTAAACCTCACAACTTCACCTCAAATCAGCAAAACCATAAACACATTCTCAGCCTTGACACAGTTTTCAATGCAGCTATTCACTTTTAGCAAATAACTAGACACAATGTTCTAGCTAACACACTTAAATCTATCAGGACGTAACTTGATTTCCCATTTTAAACACAACCATATAAATGCCAGTGAATAAGTTTAGAAATAGTATGACATAAAGGTTTTGCGTGTAAGCAACTGAAAAAAACTGTAATAATAATAATGGATTATATTTATATAGCACTTTTTAGGATGATTCTTTCACTCCTCATCCATAAGTGGTGACGGTAAGCTACGTATGTACCCTCATTCAAACGTGGGGACGGTAAGCTACGTATGTACCCTCATTCAAATGTGGGGACGGTAAGCTACGTATGTAGCCACATTCATACGTGGTGATGGTAAGCTACGTATGTAGCCTCACTCATACGTGGTGACGGTAAGCTACGTATGTAGCCTCATTCATACGTGGTGACGGTAAGCTACGTATGTAGCGTCATTCATACGTGGGGACGGTAAGCTACGTATGTAGCCTCATTCATACGTGGTGACGGTAAGCTACGTATGTAGCCACATTCATACGTGGGGACGGTAAGCTACGTATGTAGCCACATTCATACGTGGTGACAGTAAGCTACGTATGTACCCTCATTCAAACGTGGTGACGGTAAGCTACGTGCGTAGCCACGTTCATACGTGGTGATGGTAAGTTACGTATGTAGCCTCACTCATACGTGGGGACGGTAAGCTACGTATGTAGCCTCATTCATACGTGGGGACGGTAAACTACGTATGTAGCCTCATTCATACGTGTTGATGGTAAGTTACGTATGTAGCCTCACTCATAATGGTGACGGTAAGCTACGTATGCAGCCACAAATTTATACGTGGTGACGGTAAGCTTCGTATGTAGCCACATTCATATGTGTTGACGGTAAGCTACGTATGTAGCCTTAATCATACGTGGTTACGGTAAGCTACGTATGTAGTCTCATTCATACGTGTTGACAGTAAGCTACGTATGTAGCCTTAATCATACGTGGTTACGGTAAGCTACGTACGTAGCCTCATTCATACGTGGTTACGGTAGGCTACGTATGTAGCCTTATTCATACGTGTTGACGGTAAGCTACGTATGTAGCCTCATTCATACGTGTTGACGGTAGGCCACGCATGTAGCCTTATTCATACGTGTTGACGGTAAGCTACGTATGTAGCCTCATTCCTTCATATGGACGGTTACATTCATACGTAGCCTCATCCATACGTGGTGACGGTAAGCCACGTATGTAGCCTCATTCATACGTGGGGACGGTAGGCTACGTATGTAGCCTCATTCATACGTGTTGACGGTAAGCTACGTATGTAGCCTCAATCATACGTGGTGACGGTAAGCTACGTATGTAGCCACATTCATACGTGGTGACAGTAGGCTACATATGTAGCCTTATTCATACGTGGTGACGGTAAGCTACGTATGTAGCCTTATTCCTTCATACGTGGTGATGGTACAGTCATACGTATGTAGCCTCATTCATACGTGGGTACGGTAAGCTACGTATGTAGCCTCATTCATACGTGGTGATGGTAGGCTACGTGTGTAGCCTCATTCATACGTGGTGACGGTAAGCTACGTATGTAGCCTTAATCATACGTGGTTACGGTAAGCTACGTATGTAGTCTCATTCATACGTGTTGACAGTAAGCTACGTATGTAGCCTTAAACATACGTGGTTACGGTAAGCTACGTATGTAGCCTCATTCATACGTGGTGACGGTAGGCTACGTATGTAGCCTTATTCATACGTGGGGACGGTAAGCTACGTATGTAGCCTCATTCATACGTGGTGACAGTAGGCTACGTATGTAGCCTTATTCATACGTGGTGACGGTAAGCTACGTATGTAGCCTCATTCATACGTGGTGACGGTAGGCTACGTATGTAGCCTTATTCATACGTGTTGACGGTAAGCTACGTATGTAGCCTTATTCATTCATACGTGGTTACATTCATAAGTAGCCTCATTCATACGTGGTTACGGTAAGCTACGTATGTAGCCTTATTCATACGTGTTGACGGTAGGCTACGTATGTAGCCTCATTCATACGTGTTGACGGTAAGCTACGTATGTAGCCTTATTCATACGTGTTGACGGTAAGCTACGTATGTAGCCTCATTCATACGTGTTGACGGTAGGCTACGTATGTAGCCTCATTCATACGTGGTGACAGTCATACATAGCCTCATTCATACGTGGTTACGGTAGGCTACGTATGTAGCCTCATTCATACGTGTTGACGGTAAGCTACGTATGTAGCCTCATTCATACGTGGGGTCTGTCCCAAACCGCGCACTTGAGCACTTCAAACACTGTTTTTGATTGTGTAGTGCACACATAGTGTCATTTAAGCGACAATTACAATGCACTGAAAGTACCAGGATGTTGCCCTAATCACGCCCAAAAATGCAGTGCAGAATGAAGCACACTACTCGCACTAAATGGACGCCAACTTGTGGATGTGGAGGAAGAGGGGGAACTTTCAAACTGCTTTCGGAGCTGAATAATGGCGATGAATGACGCGGTGGCGACCCCTGCTGCATCGGAGGCGGTATTGTACTTGATTTAAGTAACATTTATGAAATGATTTAGACATAATCACTAATGCATGTTGTGGCATGCTACCAAACTGTTCACTCCCTGATGACAGTTATGATCTGGTAGTGTGTTTGAGGCTGCGGTTATACCAGCTCAGGAGAGTAAGCTCAGTTACGGTAATGCCCCTAGTCCGTCACTTCCTGTAAATGCAGTGCTCTGTTTGGGTCAGCATTTAGCAACAATAGTGTAGCACTACAAACAAAGTACACAGTGCACACTATGCCCTGAATTCCGAGTGCACTCAGGAAAGTGCATGGATTGAGACATCGGCCGTGGTGACGGTAAGCTACGTACGTATGTAGCCTCAGTCATACGTGGTGATGTAGCCTCATTCTACAGTTACCGTATGTAGCCTCAGTCATACGTGGTGATGGTAAGCTACGTTTGTAGCCTCATGTTCTGCTTGGATAAATAACCATGATGATCTCATGTGAGTATCATATTGACATAATCACCTTATAGATGAACTTACCTGAATCAAAGGTTAGTCAGGGTCACTTGAGTCCTGTTGTTGTACAAATGAAAACATTAGTGTGTCTGACTAAAAAAAAACAATTCCAGTACAAAATAAGAAGCTATGAGAACGTAATCTTATAAGTTGAAGAAACTCAGTTGTGTTGACTTTACCCGAAATATTTTGTTGACCTTCCTCAAAATTTTACAAGGTTACAAATTATTTTGACGCAACCTTTTTTTTTTTAGTGTGAGAAAAAATATAGTTGGTAAGACTTGAGTTTTTGGTGCCATGTCGGTTCCAGGTGCCTTCAGAACAGCATGAAGAGAAGAAAGAGGTGAAGCCATTTCACACACACTTTATTTAAATGTGTCCCACAGAGAGCAGGGCGTGGCTTACAACACGGTCAGAGACTACATGGAGATAAACATCAGACTACGAAGCACAATCAGAACCACGTTACAGACAGGTTTTACATCACACGTGTGAACACAGACGGTTTTACAGGTGAGCGGGGAGCAGACATCCCATCATGGAGCGATGCCGCAGTAGTGCGGGGAACTTTCTGCTACATCTTTTACTGACTACTTTCCTCTTCTGCTGCAGACGTCACAGATCTGGGCTCAGAACGTCGACTGAGTTTCTATTTTCTTTAAAGACGGTGTTTCACACCATTATCAGGCTCATCATTCCCTTTTATGACACAAGCAAATAACTGTTACCTTCAGTCGTTCTGAAATACAGTAACATGAAAACAACCTGAAGAAATGTGACATCATCCACGTCTGCATCTGATTCACTGCTGGCCCTTTAAGATGCTCCTGCTGTTTCTGACACGCCCACTCATGCTCTGGTGGGCGGAGCATAGCGAGGGAGGGGGAGGAGCTCTGTGGTATTGGAGCACATAGATATATAATAGAGGCTAGATGGCTGTGCAGGCTGTTAGTCAATGGAGAGCAACGTAGCTACACGACGGCCATCTTACCTCAGACAGCTGCCCGTTGAACATTAATGTCAGTGGTGCATGTGTATATAAATAATCATATCTGGGTCAATTTTCAACTGATTTTCAAACAGTTTGATTTCTTACAGGCGTCAGAGATGTAGCGATGTTCAGTTCCCGTATACTTAGATGTGGCATATTAGGATTTTTCAGGCATTTAACAACTTATTACAGTCATCCACATCCAGACTACACAGGTTTCTGACAGCTGCAGGTGGTCAGTTCAGCCCGCTACACTGCAAAAACTCAAATCTTACCAAGTTTATTTTTCTCATTTCTAGTCAAAATATCTCATCGCACTCAAAATAAGACAAAATCACCTAAAGAGAAAAGTTTCAGTAAGATATAAGATCTTGTTTTAAGGTAATTCATCTTTTTTCAAGAAATCTTATCATGAAAATTTTGCTTGTTCTATTGGCAGATTTTTTTTGCTTATTACAAGCAAAAAAATGTTTTTCTTTTTTTTTTTTTAACCTATTTTAACAGTGGCCAATGTTTTTTGCTTGTAATAAGCAAAAAAATTCTGCCAATAGAACAAGCAAAATTTTCTAGATACGATTTCTTGAAATAAGTTTCTATATCTCACTGAAACGTTTGTCTTGGAGTAATTTTGTCTTATTTTGAGTGTGATGAGATATTTTAACTAGAAATGAGAAACATATCGTTGGTAAGATTTGAGTTTTTGCAGTGTAGGAACAAAGTAGTTTAATGATCACTAACCAGAACAGTTCCACTGACTTTTTCCAACTAATGAAATCGCTTACTGGGGATTTTCTGCAACTTCAGATTGGAAAAAATCCTCAATAACCGATTTAATAGGTTTTGTAAAGCTAATGCTGAAAAGAGTAAGCTCGATCTGACAGCTACTCCTCCACAGCTGCCTCCTGCTCCCACTGACAGATGTCATCTCCATGTTTCTTTGTTTGTTATTACACTAGATGATATTTGTGGTTTTTATCTCATAAACAAAATAAAAAAAAACTTGAACCCTCATTTCTAAACAACTCAGTTCACAGAACACAGAGATATGAAGGCAACATGATAAAGATGGAGCATTTCCATAGAGACTGTCAAAGTGGGTAGAGCTCGTTGACTTTTCAGCACTCGGTTTAGAAAACCTCTTAAATAGCCTGTGGAGGATTTTTCCAACTTTAAGTAGGAGAAAGTCAGTGGAACTGATCCGGTTAGTGATCAGAAAACTACTTTGTTTCTAACTATGAGCCAAACTGACCACCTGCAGCTGTCAGAAACCTGTGTAGTCTGGATGTGGATGACTGTAATAGGTCGTTAAATGCCCGAAAAATGTCAAACCTGTTAACATCTATTTTATATTTATTTTCAGGATAAATATAACTTTCTTAGGAAATTATATACTTTCATTCTGCACCCTCCAAACGACTCGTGGAGGGATTATCTTTTTTAAAATATAGCTTTTAATAAAAATGTTCCATATTCAACCTTTGAATACACATTCATCACTGACACTAATGCTGTTCAGGGGGCAGCTGTCTGAGGTAAGATGGCCGCCGTGAAGCGACGCTGAACAACCCCACTTGCACCAGATTGTGCACATAGTATGATATCTATGTTGGAGGTGCTCTGTGGTAGCAGCCGTTCTGGCGGCCATGTTGGTTTCCACAGGAGATTCAGGGATTTCTCAGATATGCGTAAATGAGTGAAAGTGACCCCCGGGGCATGTTTTATGGGGGAGGGAATGACATGATAACAAAGCTCACAAAAGTCAATTTTGCATGTTAATCCCCCTTTAACCCTCACAGCTCCCTCAGCTTTCTGAAGGGGGGGGGGGGGTGGGGGGTGGGGGGTGGAATGACCTTTTATGTTACTTTTTTCTACTAATGCAAACAGCATAAAACTTGGTCCAGGTGTGTATTCTGGTCTGACTCATGATCTTCTAGAAGATGGGGGTGTAACTCTTTCTCTAAGGTCTCTAACTAAAATCCTCCTCATTTCCTCCTTAGAGCCAATCCGTGCCACATTGACTTACATTGAAAAGGACGTTTCTAGAATCAGATGTTATTCCAGAATAAATGTTTAGGAGAACATTTTTCTCCTCACACACTTGCTCTACACTTCAGTGATGTAGTTTGAACTGTTTTCCATGACATCAGACCATTTACTCAGAAGGAGCCCCCCCGCTTTTTATCTTAGTGATGAAACCAGAGACTTCAATGTTATTTCAGCCAATCAGAGTCCTTCAAACACTCAAAAATGCTGAACATCCAATGAAGTAAAGAATCTGTGTGAGGTTATTTGAGCATTAAAGGGTCTCACATTTGTAATTTTGGTGTTTGTTTGGGTTTTCTTTCCAGTATTTTGATCAGTCAGATCACATGCTAATTATTTAGGTCAGTCTTTTGCCGGGAATTTAGTTCCCTCTCTCTGTAATGCTGCCATTCAAGCTCAAATTGGAATTTTTCCCACATTTTTTACATTTTATCTTGAAACAACTTCTCATTGAGCTTTTTTAATTGTGGTTGCTGTAATCTATGCTTATGTATGCTCTGCATACCTAATAATGATACCTGCCAGAAATAATACCCACTTTTCAGTTTTAGGCAGTGGGAACATTGTGTGTACAAACTGGAATTTAAAGGGTTAAAATTTTAAAACTCATTGACTTTTAGCTATTAATGGTTAGGCCAGAAGTCTGTGATCACAGCAATGAAAGAAAATGGCAACTTTTCATTTTTAGATAATATTTACGGGCCGTTAACTGACATTGGCCAGTCTGAGGCCTTAAGAAGCTGAACGTAACTTTCTTAGGGAGCTGTGGGGGTTAAAATAAACGTTGCATCACCAACCTTTCTAAAATGGCTCATGTCCAGTCTGCCTCTCCGTGTGGTTGGATGAGGTCATTAGTGAGCAGATCAGAGGTTCTCAGACGAGACAAGGCCGTGTTTCAGTTGAATAAAACTTCCTGACATTACCGTTGACTCATCTCAGCTCAAAGGAAAGGATGCAATACTGCCCAATACTGCAAAAACTCCAATCTTACCACGTAGAATTTTCTCATTTCTAGTCCACTCAAAATAAGACAAACTCACCTAAACAGAAACATTTCAGAGAGAGAAACGTTCTTGATAATATATCTTGAAATAAGATGCATTTGTCTTAAAACAAGTTCCTATATCTCACTGAAATGTTTCTCTTTCAGTAACTTTGTCTTATTTTGAGTGTGATGAGATACTTGGACTAGAACTTGTTAAGATTTCAGTATTTGCAGTGAACCCCAGTCCACCAGTGGTCTACCATTCAGCTAGGCACGTTCCTCTGGTCTGTTAGCGATCACAGAGTCGTGGTCATCACTAGTTAAACTGCCAGACAACCACCACGCCAAAAGATTTGCTAACAACAGGGTGGACTTAACAGGATGGTTTGGGATTAAATAAACTGAATGAGTTTTTAAATTCATCTCACACATGTGGACAGATTCTCTGTTTAAGAGGAATCTAATATCCTCGCTAAAACTTGCAGACCTGACATCCTTAGGGTACATTACCAGCTTACACACCTTGGATGTTGCATGAAAGCACGTTGAACTCTCCTGGTAAAATGATGCATTTCAGCTGCTGCATGAAGGCAGAAGCTTTCGGGGATGTGATGTGAAGGCTGAAGCAGCAAGTGGAAGGTGGTCCTCACAGAAGCAGCTGCAGACCTGATGGTGACCCCACCAGTCCGGCACGAGTGCCATGAGAATCAGGCCCTCCAGGCGTGCTCGTTACTGGTTAGCACGGTTATTATAGTTACCAAAAACTAATGAAAAATTAAAACTAAAATTGAAAAAACATTTTCATTAACTGAAATAAAAGTGACAGTTTTTTTAAAAACAGTAACTAACTCAAACTGTGTTGTGTCTTTACAAAACTAACTAAAATTGTTGCAAAAACCTCCTTAATTTTAGTCTCTGTAAATGTATTTAATACATCAGCCTTATGTGATGATATGAAATCTGTTTCTATTTAATCTGTTTACTTTGCTCTACTGGTTTTGCTTCAAGTGACTTTCTGATGATTTTGAATGTCACACCAGACAAATACCTATCATTTACAAAAAAATAAAACCAAAAAAACTAAAACTAACACTGAAACTAATAAAAACTAAACTAAAACTAAGCATTTTCCAGAAAATAAAAACTGAACTGAAAAACAAAAAGTCAAAACAAAATAAAAAATGAAACTAATTAAAAATCCAGAACTATTGCAACCTTGCTGGTTAGGCCACCAGGAGGCGCTGCTCACTTCTAAATGAGTCATCAACCAACCATCCAGCAGCTACCAGCAGGCGTCTGCTCTGACATGACGGTGCCAGAGGAAAGTCTGCCGTCGCACTTCACTTTCTACAGTCTGAGTTTCTTTCAGCCAGGATTTCAGCAAAATTACCTGTCAGCATCAAAACGGTCGTCCTCAAAATCATGCATACCCTCCAATTAAAGAAAAGGTTAAAGTCACTACAGTAATTCAAACAACAAACTAAAGAAACCAATAATAAATAAAAATTTACAAAATCATTATTTAGTCAAATAAATTATTATTTTTGAAGTGAAGTTAGAAATAATAATTAGAAAAACAAACAAACAAACTGTCCCAGACACATTAGAGCAGTCTTTCCCAATTCCGGTCCTCAGGACCCACTGCCCTGCGGAGCTTCCATGTGTTCCTACTTCAAGACACCTGATTCAGATGAATGACCTTCCACATCAACTTCTTTGCAGTGTGTTAACGAGCCATTTATTTGATTCAGGTGTGAGAAAGCAGGGTTGCCTAGAGGTTATGCAGGGCAGCGGGTCACTGCATCAGAGCATATTTCCCATGAACATGGACCAACATACCTGTCAACAGGTGCAGACGTCTGATTGGACGTTACAGAAACATTGTAGTGTAGAAAAATTGTAGTGATTGTCTCAAAGTGTTGCTAAACAGCCCCGTCATACTTGTTTACTTGTTTTATTTTTTGTGTGTTTGCTTTTAATATTTCTGTTGAACCACAATTCAGAATCAATGTCATGATTTTTATTTTTTTAATTATTTTTGTTGATTTCATCTTATTTCACTGACAGCTGATTTTTCCTTTTTTTTTGGAGCATATGAATAATTGGGAGGACGAGTGTAACTATAACTTCTGTATAAATAAATGATTTGGGGAGAGAACTGACAGCGGCGTTGTAAACTGTGACCTCGGATCCTTACGACCCCCCGTCCGTTCTTCTTCACTCCGCTGAACTAAAGCTTACGGTAAATCAGATTTTCACAGCAACAGACGAGCTGGCCCGGAGCCGGTCTGTAGCGAGGCCGCAGACGGAGGTCAGGGCGTGGTCGGTGACCCCCCCTCCGTCAGCGTCTTGAAGTGGACAGACAGAGACTCCTCCTCCGGATTGGGCGGCCGTCTGTACTCCTCCCTGGTGACCAGATAAGACAGCAGCAGCCCGAACAGCACCAGTAAGACCCCCAGCATGTTGGCCAGCACGCCCTCCGGGGCGAACTGGGAGTAGGTGGACCTGGGAACAAGACAGAGACGTTTAGAAACTAGACTCCGGGAGACGGACACACACTCACCGGCCATTTATCAGGTTAAAACAGGTGCAGTACCAAATCAGCCAATCACATGACAGCAACACATGTAGACGACCTGCTGAAGTTCAACCTGAGCATCAGGATGAGGGAGAGAGGGGATTCCTTTTAGCTCCAAAATAACAGCTATTACGGAATAGATGATACGCTGCAAAACCTCAAATCTTACGTTTATGTTAAGTTTAAGTTTCTAATTCCTAATCAAATATCTCATCACACTCAAAATAAGACAAAATCACCTAAAGAGAAACATTTCAGAGAGATAAAAGATCTTGTTTTAGGACAAATGCATCTTTTCTCAAGAACAATTTGCTTGTTCTATTGGCTGAACTACTTTTTATGCTTGTCAAGCAAGAACATCTTGTCCACTCTTAAAATAAGTAAAAAAGATTTTTAAACAATTCAGCCAATAGAACAAGCAAAATGTTCTTGATAAGAGTTCTTGAGATAAGATGCATCTGCCTTAAAACAAGATCTTATATCTCACTGAAATGTTTCTCTTTAAAGCAGAACTCAGTAACTTCAGCTCGGGGCTCCCCCTAGTGGCGTCCTTTCACCGTCGTAATGTTCAACCCCCCTACACCCCCACAGCACACAGACGGCTTCTCTACCTGTCTTTCTTCTATTTTGATCCCTGGATATTTTTCTAAGCGTTTACTAGCTTGTTGATGCTACTTTGCTGCGTTGGTAGCAGCACCTCGTCTCCCTCTGCTCAAAGCAAAGACCTGTCTCTTCTGAAACGGGACCCGCGATTTGCGGGTAAATATGCCGTGGATTATATTTTTCTCTGGTGTTGGCGGGTAGCAGGTAAGAATACAAACTTTTATTTACTTTTTGCGGACGTGACAAGTGATTATTGAGCCTGAAGCAGTGATGCTTCACCCGGCGCCCAGACAGCGCAGCTACGTGAATCACTCTGGTCCAGCAAAGAGTTGGTTATGAGAGCCAGGAGCCGTGTTTAGGTGGTGGAAGATAAAGAAATGTTTTCTTCCAATTAGCGCTGGTAGTCTGGTTCAGATCAGAGCTGGTAGTCTGGTTCAGATCAGAGCTGGTAGTCTGGTTCAGATCAGAGCTGGTAGTCTGGTTCAGATCAGAGCTGGTAGTCTGGTTCAGATCAGAGCTGGTAGTCTGGTTCAGATCAGAGCTGGAAGCAGCTCGGTAGATAGGGGACCTGAGTACCGTACAGCGGTTTCTGTTGTCGCAAGTTCTGCTCGGGTCGGCGCAGGCAAAGTTGCATTTAGCTGCTCGCAGGCCAGAGGCCCCGGCGGGAGGGGGGGACATTGAATCGCTCCGTAAACACTTTGTTTAGCCCCACGGGGATTCCGAAAAGCATTTATTGAGGTAAAAAAGTTACTGAGTTTCCCTTTAAGTAATTTTGTCTTATTTTGAGTGTGATTGAGATATTTTGACTAGAAATGAGAAAAACATATTTGCTAAGATTTGAGTTTTTGCAGTAAACAAGCAATAAAGGAACCAAAAATATTTTATTTCCTGAATAAATCTGTTGCTGCAGCATTGTACAGCACTGCAACAGAAAAATCAAAGCAAAGTTTCACCTGGAAGAGGCTAAAGCAAAGCTTTGTTGTTATCCATGGTTCAAGACAGAAAGTTTGACCTTTGACTTATTTATAGGCCTTTGTCCAGCAGTGATTGGTTGGTGTTCAGTGAAGCAGTCATTGTTTCCACCTGTGAGGACAGAGTCTAAGGCTCTGATGAAGAAGTGTGGCATTTATATGGTTGTGTTTAAAATGGGAAATCGAGTTGCTTCTTTGTAGATTTTAGTGTGTTAGCTAGAACATTGTGTCTAGTTATTTGCTAAAAGTGAATAGCTGCATTGAAAACTGTGTCAAGGCTGAAAACGTGTTCATGGTTTTGCTGATTTGAGATGAAGTTGTGAGGTTTGAGTAAATAAGTTTAGAAATAGTATGACATAAAGGTTTTGTGTGTAAGTAACTGAAAAAAACTAAAAAGACCAACTTCACAGCAGAAATAAACACGTTTACAGCAGAAATAAACACGTTTACAGCAGAAATAAACATGTTTGCAGCGGAAGTAAACATGTTTACAGCGGAAGTAAACAGGTGTATTAGCAGAAATAAACACGTTTACAGCAGAAATAAACATGTTTACAGCAAGCAAACATGTTTACAGCAGAAATAAACATGTTTACCGAAGCAAACATGTTACAAGCAGAAATAAACACGTTTACAGCAGAAATAAACATTTACAGCGAAGTAAACAGGTTTACAGCAGAAATAAACTGTTTACAAGTAAACCGTTTACACAGAAACAAACAAAGATAACAGCGGAAGTAAACAGGTTTACAGCAGAAATAAACATGTTTGCAGCGGAAGTAAACCGTAACAGCAGAACAACATGTTTACAGCGGAAGCATCCACGTTTACAGCAGAAAAACGTTTACAGCAGAAAAAACAGTGTACAAGGAAACACGTTTACAGCAGAAATAAACATACAGCAGAAGCAAACACGTTTACAGCAGAAATAAACATGTTTACAGCAGAAATAAACATGTTTACAGCGGAAGTAAACATGTTTACAGCAGAAATAAACATGTTTACAGCAGAAATAAACATGTTTACAGCGGAAGTAAACACGTTTACAGCAGAAATAAACATGTTTGCAGCGGAAGTAAACAGGTTTACAGCAGAAATAAACATGTTTACAGCAGAAATAAACATGTTTACATGAAAACACGTTTACAGAAGTAAACACGTTTACAGCAGAAATAAACATGTTTACAGCGGAAGTAAACAGGTTTACAGCAGAAATAAACATGTTTACAGCGGAAGTAAACCCATTTACAACAGAAATAAACATGTTTACAGCGGAAGTAAACACGTTTACAGCAGAAATAAACATGTTTACAGCGGAAGTAAACCGGTTTACAGCAGAAATAAACATGTTTACAGCAGAAATAAACATATTTACAGCAGAAATAAACACGTTTACAGCAGAAATAAACACATTTACAGCAGAAATAAACAGGTTTACAGCAGAAATAAACCCATTTACAGCAGAAATAAACATGTTTACAGCGGAAGTAAACCCATTTACAGCAGAAATAAACATGTTTACAGCGGAAGTAAACACGTTTACAGCAGAAATAAACATGTTTGCAGCGGAAGTAAACCCATTTACAGCAGAAATAAACATGTTTACAGCAGAAATAAACATGCTTACAGCGGAAGTAAACCCGTTTACAGCAGAAATAAACATGTTTACAGCGGAAGTAAACAGGTTTACAGCAGTCCCAAACAAACATGTTTACAGCGGAAGTAAACAGGTTTACAGCAGAAATAAACATGTTAGCATGTTTACAGCGGAAGTAAACCCATTTACAGCAGAAATAAACATGTTTACAGTCTGGTTCAAACATAATTTTAGGTTTAATAGGTCAAGTTTACCTTCATGTTAACAGTGGGGGGGACTTTTTTATAACTCATCCATTTAGATGTTATTTAATCTAGAAATTCCACATAATTAGGGGTGTGCCCTTTTGATTGACAGGTGGCAGACCGGATGTCAGCCTGCCGACCGGTGGCTAACCGTTAGCTCCTTGTTAGCTCTCAGTAAGGTCTCAGTCTGTAGCAGAGCAGGAACAAGGTGGTTTTTAGCAGCTAACAGTCCAAACATGTCAGACCTTTATCTGCCGCTAAGGAGGCTAATCTTCGTTAGCTTCTGTTAGTTTAGAGTTAGCTTTGTTAGTGTTTTGCCCAGAGTACGTTGGCTATCAATCATTTGTCCGGAGGCAGCACTTTGCCCATTTTAGTATTTTCCAGGTGTGACAACACACGTGACAGATGGCGACGGTGGGACACGCCCACCTGGCTTCCCTTTAACTCTTCAGAAAGAAGCGCATCATGTAGCTGAAGGTTCTCCCTTTTTTTTAATGCTCTAAATACAATATCCACCAGCCTGTTTAACAGTCCATAATACTAACTAATATTTCATCCAGCTTTCACCTGAAAATTTCTTGTTGCACGACTTTATATCGAAGGTTGGAATATTCTGAAGCTTTTGTCTTTGGGCTGATGGGAGATGTAACAGTAGTGCAACAAACCACATCAACGTACATCAGGCTCTATGTACAACTCCACTATTAATCCAGGTGTGTCTGGCCACTGTCGTCATGGTTACTGAGGTCAGGCACACCTGGATAAATCAACAAAGGAGCTTGGTTAAGTTCAGGAAGTAGTGGAGTTGTGCATATAGCCCATAGAAGCAAGTTGTTTACAGCAAATAGTGCCAGCGTCACTTTTACTGGTACATAAGAAGACCCAGCAGGAGTCTGGGCGAGAGATCACCATGTTATGTTCAGGTGAAAGTGAACAGCTTGCAACGCTTCAGCCGTGTCTCTTCTAACACTCCAGGTGGTGGTGAACTCTGGTGATGTCCCGGCAGACTGACGGGGGGCTTTGACAATATCGGAGGAAGATGAGATGAGATAGCAATACGTAACTGAACGAAGCACAA